>JAVTVY010043823.1:0-21840 GCA_036873755.1 Hanleya hanleyi
ACCTGGGTGATCAACTTTATTGGAAGAGGAAGTTGACAAAAAGGTTCAAAGTCCATTATTTCTTTGTTATTTCAATGATTTTAGAGAATGATCAAATTGATCACACGAGTCAATTGAATAAGTTCTCAAGTTGGGGGTGACTGAATTTTGATAGGGGAATTGAATTATTGGAGGGTAATATGGATGGTATTGGTGATTCTCTCTGATTTTGATCAGATTCTTAGGAGATTTGAAGCAAAAACAGATAATATGGTAAAGTTGTGTTGAGATTCACTGCAGTGAATAAATATTAGCACAAATGTAACATGGGATAAGGATGATGACCTACTTAAAATGGTCTGGATTAGCCATGGATCCCTTGCATTCATAGCAGTGATGGCTGGCAGCATAGAGGGGTATCCGTATCCGGCTCAGGTCCAGTAGTTTGGTGACGGCGGGGGCGTTGAGGGACTTGACAGAGGAAGCTGGATTGTTGAAGCCAGATACCTTGATCATGACCTGTTCTGAGGCAGATCTATTAGTGTTTATCCCTATAAAATAAACCAGACATACATGTACAATCCAAATTCTACTTTAAGTTCCTGTGACTTCACCCACTGGTCGATTATCCCAGTATTCTGGAGCTGTTCATCCAACCAAAACACTGGTGCTGCTGATACAGTTAAACTGCCCAGATTTCATTTGAAGATTAACTATCTAACTAATAAATTATCATTATTTGGAAATCTGCTGTTGAAAATGTTGTTCAAACTGCAATTCTTAGCCGACTCCATTTCATTCAATCATTTCAAGTCGAATCACATTAATAATAAGATTGACATTAGTTTTGTATGGCAAGCCAAAGTGCTTTTTATTCCGAATTTCCGATATCGGGAATTCAATTCCCGATATCGGAAATTCTAATTTCCGATATCGGAAATTGCAATTCCCGATATCGGAAATAGAATTTCCGATATCGGGAATTAGAATTTCCGATATCGGAAATTCAGTGACAATTTTCGATATCGGAAATAGAATTTCCCATATCGGGAATTCAATTTCCGATATCGGGAATTCAATTTCCGATATCGGGAATTCAATTTCCGTTATCGGAAATAGAATTTCCCATATCAGAAATTGTCACCGAATTTCCGATATCGGAAATGAAAGCCTGAAAGCTTTACAAAACCTAGGGGTGCATTCCACACCTAAATCTGAATCTGAATCTGAAACCTAAATGATGTGCGGCTCAAAACAGGCATGGGTTCGGATCTTCGACCATAAATAGATGTAAAATCTTTAACAAAAACCATGTAAACGTATATATTCACTCGTGCCATTATTTCAGGGGACTTAATTGTGAGCTATTGAAATTGAAAAGGAAAGACGTGCAATCCTCCTTAGCCCTTCTTCAACTTTTCTGAAAAACATGAAACGATTTTCTTTTTATGTATGTTAAAGTGTTTCCCGTCCAAAGGACAATTTAATATGGCGAAAAAAATAGGGGGTCGACCTACTCGTTTTTTGTAAAATTTTATCGCCATAGAGGAATCATGATTTTCGCTTCCAGAAAAAGTACGGATTTTGGTCCTCCAGATATTCAATTCCGGACACGATTAACTCTGTAGTGGCGAGTGGGTGCGATCAACAAGCAATTGTTATATCCTCGTTTGGAGAAATGGTTAAGTCCAGCAACGTGATACTATAGATATCAGTTAGTAGAAAGGTAAGAAGAATTACCTTGCTGTCAAAATCGGGCGATCTTCCTTATTATAAAATTAGGGAGGGACCACTTTGTACGAAACCGTGGCAAGTGTGGAGTGCACCCTAGAGTTGCAATTCCCGATATCGGAAATTCAATGACAATTTCCGATATCGGGAATTGCATTTCCGATATCGGAAATTGAATTTCCGATATCGGGAATTGAATTTCCGATATCGGGAATTCAATTTCCGATATCGGGAATTCAATTTCCGATATCGGGAATTGTCTCCGAATTTCCGATATCGCAAATTGCAATTCCCGATATCGGAAATTCAATTTCCGATATCGAAAATTCTAATTTCCGATATCGGGAATTGCAATTTCCGTTATCGGAAATTGAATTTCCGTTATCGGAAATTGAATTTCCGATATCGAGAATTCAATTTTCGATATCGGAAATTGAAGGTCATGAATTTCCGATATCGGAAATTTTAATTCCGATATCGGGAATTCAATTCCCGATATCGGAATTTCTCGAATAAAAAGCACTTTGGCTTGCCATAGTTTTGGGTCGAAGTGTCATATTTTAGATATAGTACAAACTCTTTGTTTATATATACATATGAAAGAACAAAAACAAATAGCATGCCCATTCCGAAAAATCCATCCATGTTTTATCAGTATTGACTATGAATGTTTACAGTATTAAACATGGAAATTTTTACAGTACAAAACACAGCATTATGTGCTAAATTGAGGAAATTAAATGTTGGTTTCACGAATGTAAGAACTGTAGTGAGAATAGGTTTTCTCACTGTTTTGTCAGTTTAGATAAATAAGATTATTAACGAATAGTGTCAGATTGATACAGGGAAGTGCTTTATTATAGAGTTATCTCCCCTGGTAGAGGGCGCTGATTGCCCTCTAGCCAATGAGAGTAACTCGCGTGCTTACAAAAGAAACCAGATAAGATAACAGACCGTGGACTAACAGGACGTATAGACGACTTCTCTCAGGGTTTTAACCGGCAGGTAAGCCTGCTCACTATACTGGCTGATATCTAGGTAGCTGTAATTACCACAACTGGTGTCAGAAGTTAAAGTATTAAGCGTAGATTTGTGGTTATTTTTAGGCAAATTTTGATGTTTTGAAAATTTGGGTGTGAAAATCTTCATTTCCGAGTCCTGACAAACTTGTTGGCTTTCATTTACGATTGGGTCGATATAAGCTGAAAGTTTGTTGCTTTATAGAATGGGTTTTGTGGAATTTTGAATTTCCAACGAAATTTTGGGTAATTTTTTCTCGTCGGCATGGACACGTTTTTTGGAGAGTTGAACAGCTGTTCAATGGTGGATTTTCCGAATGGAAGTGCGTAGACTTGATTATACGGCAATAGTTCTCAAGCTCTGTGCAGTATATGGTATGGCTTGGCAACGATTGTTCCATGAATTGAGCCAAAAACAGTCTGTGTGTTGTGATGAAAATTGGACCCTTGATAGTCTTCTCTTTCGTCAGATCGGCTTTCTTTGCCATATTTGTCTTGGTATAATTTATCGCGAGTGAAGCAGGGTTATTTTGAACTACCCCAGTTTACAATTTGGTTTGATTTTGCGTTCCTTTTGAAAATTTTGCGAGTTTACTGACACATTTGGAACAACAACAACAACGACAGTAACTTGAAGGGTAACATTCGGGAATAAAAAGGAATAGGATTGTAATTGTTTAGGTTGGTTAGACGGCCAGTATATAAGGATTTTTTCTAGGGTAAATCCCACACCACACCACTTTTCCAGGTCTTGCGAATAGTCTCACTTACCTCCGATGAGAATGCCCTTCTGGTTGGGCGTGTGATCTTTCTTCTTGTGCAGTTTGACCTCCTGGGGGTTGAAGAATGTGAGCTTACAGTTGGAGCATTTCTTACTGCGCACCTTGCCCTGATGCTTCACCAGATGGTGGTAGTAGTTCTGGGTCTTACCCCAGCCGTTACTCACAAACTGGACCTTGAACACCTTCAGACAGTACAGGCACAGCATGTGTGGGGAGCTGTCGTGTTTCTGTAAGATAAAATGGGTGACTGAATAGACATGATAGACAGTATACATCAAATATTGGAAGCCTGAGGGTCAGCAGTTCCACATCTCAGTGCTCAAGATATTGATGTTCAAAACGAAATGAACTGATGAATTATAGAGTGCTCGTTCAGATGCTGGTGATGTCGGCTGTCAAAACAATATTCAGGATGCTCAGCTATTGACATCTAGAACCATGATATTGTCTATCGACATCCAGGAGCAAAAACTCAGGGACAAGACAGTTACCACCCACTCTACTCATGTACCAAGTACACCGGAGCAAATAGGCCCAGGCAAATCTCTGCCTAGATGTGAATCGACTGGGTTGATGCAGAGGTCAGATTACTTGGTGATCAAAGCTTACCTTTTTGAAGTGATCCACCACATCACCATACATAGAGCTCCTGAAGTTGCACAGATGGCAGAGGTAGGGCATCTCACACGCATTATGGTTCTGCCTCATGTGTGAGGTCAGCGCATTTCTCGTGTCATGGTCCTTCTCACAGATACGACACATCAACACATCTGTGTTACTCCTGTGGACCTGATCAAATATAACAGGGCGAGACAATATTACAGTAAGGAACCTAGTTATAAATAAATCATGCAATATATGACAATCACTGAGAAGAGAAAATAGGAAGAACATCTGACTGAACAGAGAGGCGAAACTCCAAAGGTATAAAACCGTTACCGAGAATAACATCGTCAAGGAATTGAGTGAGTGAGTGAGTAGGTGATTATGATTTAACGTCGCTTTCAACTATATTTCAGTCATATCACGACGTTGGGTCTTATTCCTTTTCACACCCACGAACCACATGGGTGGGGACCTATTCCTTTTCACACCCGGGAACCCCACGGATGCCTGTTAGTCGCCTCTTACGACAAGCTCTCTGAGGAGCTGAGGCCTATTCTTACCATGCCCTGCGGTGTGCACAACATCATCCCAGGTCAATCCCCAGAAGCCCACGGGGCTCAAGGAGTGAGTCGGTGACTATCATTTAAAGTCACTTTCAACAATCATTCAGCCATATCGGTCATAGAGTTCTATTATTTCTCACACGTGGGACCTCACAGGTCAGTCCTATTTCTATCCCCGGAACAGAAGACAAGCTGTCTGAGGAGCTGAGGCCCTTAAATTCTTACCATGAACGGAGGTTTGAACAATGCAGGGTTCATACACTTATGACAGGAAAAAAATCCAGCCCTTTTCCATGATTTTCCACGTCAATAATTTTACTTTTTCTTTAGAGTCTTTTGTACAACAACTCGCAACAAAGATGAAGAAATTAACAAAGTATAGGAACAAAATTTGGCACAATAATGCGTGGCATCAGCTGGCTGGTTCTCCCAGAAGATGGAAGTGTAGTTCTTCCAAGAGTTTCCAAGAATTTAACTTATTTTTAAGCATTTTCCAGGATTTTCCAGGTTAGCAATGAAATTCCAGGAGTTTCAAGACTTTCCAGGCGGGGTATGAACCCTGTCAACACCCCCAAAGACGTGTGCACATCAACTCAACTGACAGAAACGACAACCATACATGTAATTGAATATGGGATTAAGAACGTTCCTCACCCATGCCGAGACAAACAATGCCACATTTATTTAGGGCTGTTCCATTTAACAAGTTATGGGAGGGGAGGAAGGCACTCAATATATTATTCTATGGGTCATGGGGGGAAATTCCCTTCAATCCATGTTACAACATTGGGAAGGCCAATAAAATTTCTATGGGTGGTGGGGTAAAATTCAAAGCTGCCTTCCTCCCCTCCCATACCTCTTTAAATGGAACAGCCCTTATAGTTTTTATGCCAAATAATGCTGCATTAGGTAGCCTCACTTTGAACATGTAACCATACGACAATGTTTGTAACAAATCATTACAGAAGATTATTTATCTCTCTCGAGTGATTTCCAGCCTTTTCTTGATCGCCTCTTCAGTCAATAAACGACGTCGGTGAACCCTCACATGCCCAGTCACAACTTCTGCTTCAACATCCACATGGGGTGTAATAGCAGGGCCTGATCCAGGCCGTTTTTGAACCCGTTATAACGGGTTTGGGCGCCATGAATTTGGGCGCCCAAATGAGAAAAAAAAAAGAAAAAAAAGAAAAGAAAAAAAAAAAAAATAAATATTTTTGTTAGCAAATTCCCTCTGAACAGGCTGAAACCTATATTAATGCAATTACTATTGCCAAATATTAAGTTATCAGGCTGTATTTAGACCATTCAATACTCCCACAGCTTCCATGGGCTTCGACAGTCCCACATCGCGGCCTATTTCACTATAACTTATCACACTCTGCGCCAGGTAAGGGTGCCCAAACTAAAAGTCTAGATCAGGCCCTGAATAGGCACTTTTTATGTCTGTTTTTCTTTGTAAGAGGAACATACTTAGGGCTATTCCAGAAAAAAAGGCATGGGGGGGGCGGATGGGAAGCCTTTTTTTTTTCTATGGGTGGTCGTGTTAAAATGAAATCCAATTCTGTGGGTGGTAGGATTAATAAAGAAATGGATTCTATGGGTGGTGGGTAAATCCAATGGTGTCAATGTCTGATCGTTGTTTTCATTCATTTATTTATTAAAACACTACCCGAAGTGTTGCCTGTTCTTTTGTATATGTAATTTCTCGCTGGCAACCCTCGTATCTTCCTGGAAGTTCCTGATCGTCTCATTCAGTCACCTCCGTGAAAAGCGCCCTCTTTGGAAGAATGTGGTCTTGTCAGAGTTGTCTCCCCTTTTCATTTTTTTTTGTAAAGTTACTAGCAATAAGTTGATTTACGAATTAAATTTGTTCCCAGAACCTTAAAAATTGTATTAGCACAAAATAATGTGAAAGCTGATCGTATATTCGCATGTGGCGATATATACAAATCTGCCCGTTGAGTACCGAGGCGAAGTTTTGCTTCCATATTCTTCCGACCTTGCTGACGGTCTTTTCGACTGTCATGACTGTTGAGCATCAAATTCAATATGAAATCCGTCAGAATTGTTTAAAATTCAATCAATTTGGCGGCATAATTTTCAAAGCAGTGGTTTCAACGATATGGATCAACTAAAAAATCTGAACGACGAAGGACATAATTTACGCTTCAAAAAAGCAGTTGACACGGTCGGCACGGTCACAGTGAATAACTCCGAACCTGTTGATCTGGCGACATCAGCAGCAAATGATGGTAATGATGAACCAAAACGCAAAAAAAACAGCGTTCGCATGCCTTTTCTTGCATTAAATTTAATGACTTTTCAAGGTCCTACAGTGATTATTCAAGTACCCAATTCAAGCCAATTTTAGGAAAACGGACGTGTTAGAATTATCTTTTTTTGACGCGAGAAGCTTCATCTTTGATCGTTTTTAGTGAATTATCCATTGCCTCTTGCATTTCCTATCATTATTTTCTCTCTTTGGAGAGCAATGCATTCTTCCTGCTCTTTAACCATGAAATTAGGTTCGAGTAATTGACCGCAATGATCGGCTGACAATGAAGAGATTAGCTTCATCGGACGCCCGGCCAATTTAAAATCACAAATTCGCGTACATTAGTACATACGTGACAAGAGCATATTCTGTCACTTAGACATTCTGATATTTTCTTTATTTTCTCTGCAGTACATGCTTGAAACCTTGCAGAATTTTTGTCACGGCCGACAAGACTATCCTGGTTTCGCCAATGATGTCAAAGGGGAAAATATATAAACGATCTAATGAAGAAACACAGATTACGTCATTTTCAGATTGAGAATCAAACCTAATAATTTCTTGATTGTTCTTCATAGGGAAATATTGTGGAAGGGCTTTTCAAACTGTTTATGTCAATAAAACGAACAGCAAATTAATCAAGCGCCTGACACTATTTAAAGGCCCATATCAGGGCCAACTCATGTGAGACCCATATCAGGGCCAACTGATCTGAGACAATACAATCTTCCCAGCTGGAACGAGCTCATCCCGCCCGGTAATATCGGCTAAACGAAAAACATGAATTGCTTGACCTTTCTAACAATTCACTGTATCCATTCGTTCCTTGATTAACAGATGTATTAAAATACTTTCACAGAATTGGGTGGGGTCAGTAGAATGAAAGTTTCAACATGCCACGTGTTGGTTGAACATTTTCCCGCCATACGGAGTTGCAATAACATCACGTGATCAAGCCTTGGATAGCATGGCACGTGGGCCAAACTTGCGCTTGTTCACGGTTCCCGCTTCAAAATATATTCAGCTAACACAACGTCAATGTATTATGCCTTCATAAAAGTGAGATCAGGACTGTCATGAAAATAAAAAAAAAATGTTTCAAACCTGAAAAAGAATTCCCTTTTACCTCTCTCTGATCGTTATTCTGGCTTGAAATATGGCTCGACTGCAACTGTTCTGTCATTTATTGGCTATACACTCACCTTTTTACCCAGTTTTATTCAAGTATATTTTGGCCTAACATGATCCGCATCAATCCACAATTTACGTTTTAATTAATCTGAAAATTGGATCGATCTGTTTCAGATGTATCTATGCTTCATTTGAAAATATAGTAGAATAAATGTAGGTTTATTCCATTTATTAAACGGCCTATAATCTCGGGCTATCTTACGTAAACGTCTCTTCCGACATTCAACTTTTGTGTCAATAATCAGATCACAAGTACCGTAATTTCTTGACTAATACTGTAAAAAAAACTCACCTCAATTACGTTATTTTATTGCAAAAGAAATTTGGTTTATTAAAAACCATATGTATTTCTATTCCGATTTTCCACTTCAGTTGCTGCCTTGTTCACGTCAGCTCTTTTTATCCAGTCTTTAAAATCTGGCAAAGTCAGTCATTCATCGTTAAATTTGCACTTTCCAGACGTTTTCAATTTTTGATATCAGAACAGATTACCCTAATAATTCATCTTCCAAATTTAATTCGAAAACGGCCGATTTTTCCACTGTCGTGATTTTTTCCATCCTAATAAAACGAAAACGAGCATTTTCAATATACTCGTGAAACAATAAATTCGAACACTCCCGTTTTCGTCGTGGAGTTCGTGCCGCTGAAAGTAAAGTGAATATGTTACTCAGAATAATTTCTGTACAACTAAATCGTGACTAACTATAGCGTTGACACAGAAATAAAATACAAAAGTTCAGTTTTTGTGGTTGCGAATTCTCCATATATCATAGAACTATGATCAGAAGTCCCTAACCAGCAGGAGGTTGGAGGCGGAAATGCTCGTCAACTGGCCATGTTGAAAAATTAACGGCAATTTGAATGATATTTTCGATGTCTCATTTTCTTTAATAAACAGATGATATGGAAGGACAAAGATATAAATGTTTCCCTCTGCTTGTCCCTGTCAGGGCTTCGGCGTAATAGTTAGTTTGTGCACAACTCCTATGTCGAGGGAACCATTATTTCATTTCTTAGGATGTGCATGATGTGTCTCATACATTTTGACTGCAGAAAGGGAGAAGTTGAGTATTTCATTTGTGCTACGGGGAGATGTCAACAGACATGGATGCTGGTGTTTTATTCACTCACCAATCCAGAACTACGTTTCCATGTAATAAAATAACAAACGTCAGTGTTTCCAACAACATGATAATCCAGTTTATAATCAACGAGGAATCAACTTTATGGAGCGGACGAACATAAAATATGCACCCTCGCTGGGTCAGTCACATTGACATCTCACGAGTGACGTTGTAGACAACCCGATCATCATTGCAGGAATTTAGAGGTTTAGTTTTTATGTATTTTCAATCCTTGACAAGCTGGACATTTCACTTTTTACTTCGTGTTTGATGGATAATGAACCAAACGTCGGCATCGCGGTACAGATTTAGCCGGGAAATATGGTCGACTGACTGCAGGCACGTGTCGCAATACTGTCGGGCTACCATCCCTATTGCGGTAATGGAAACTTCCACTGACCCGGTGTTGTAATCCCACAAGGCTTCCCGACGAATTGGAAGAGTTCACTTTCAAAATAGGGAAGTAAGGCACAAAAGTTTTCAACACGCATATCGCTTTTCAACAAAATCAACGTGAGGGCAGATTTTTCTTTCGTTTCGTAGACCATATTTTCTTTGTATTTCATTCTTGAAACTTACTCTGGCGGACAAATTCACGACCTACACAATTTAATGATAATAACTACACAGGGACTGCTTGAAGTTAAAGAAAAAGAAAAAAACATTTACGGCGACAGATGGCTGATAAAAACTTTTGGATTGGTAGCTTTTCGATGGGGAGGGCGGGTTACGCCAACTGACATATTTTAAGGATGGCCCTGAGTCTTTTAAATGAACGACGATAGAGATATCAAACATAATACACGGTTTAGGCCAGAGCATATGTACAGGAGCGACGGATGGAAAGGGGAAACACAACAGGAGACAGAAACAACGATCGTCAGTGGAGTTTTTATTCCATTTTGCTGGACTGCCAACCATACTTACCTATTACAGTAAAATTCAAGCACTTTCAAGGACGTACGGGAAAAAATTCTAACTTTCAAGGCCTTGAATTTTCAATATAAAAATTACAAACTTTTATGGACCCGTGCGAACAATGAAAAAATTAAAAATATTGGCCCGGGAAGTGATCTCCATAAACAACAACAACAACGACCATGGTAGGAGGCCAACCGTTTTTTTGTTTTTTTTTCTATGGGTGGTGGGATGCCTAGATAATTGAATTCTGTGGGTCCTTGTTGTGGCAGTAAATTCATTTCTATGGGTGGTGGGTAGTAAAAAACTCGCCCATCCGCCCCCCCCATACCTTTTTTTCTGGAATGGCCCTTAACAGTACTGCAACCTTTCTCATCGAATGCAATCATACTATACTTATATGCTTCTCCTCCACAGATGTCAAGGCAGGAAGTTTCATCCTTCAGCACAAATTCACAGTATCAGGTGACTTACCTTCTCAATATGAGTCTGCATCTCAAACGGTGTATCAAACTGTTTATAGCAGTGTTTACACTGGGTCAGGTCACTTAGATCCAGGTTCTGCTGTTTGTCGCTGTCTATGTGACTCTGAATATGCATCATCGTCTTCACGTTATTGTACAACATCTTGTTACAATACCAACACTGTAACACAAAAAAAAGTACATCAGGCAATTGCCAAGATAGCAAGTTAAAATTTAATGTGGCATTCAGCAAGATGCAGGGTTCATACACTTACAACAGGAAAAAAAGTTTTCCAGGACGTTCCAGGTCAATAAACTTTAATTTTTCATGTGTGTTCAGTACAAATAACTCGCAACTAGGCGAGCAAATTAACGAAGTTCTGGAACAAATTCTGGCACAGTAATATGTGGCATCAGATCACTGGTTCTCCCACAAGACGAGAGTGGAGTTCTGTCAAGAGTTTTAAGTTTATTATAAGCATTTTTCAGGGCTTTCCAGCTTTGCAATTAAATTCCACGAGTCTGAAGGACTTTCCAGGAGGTTTATGAACCCTGATTATGTCAGCTATATAGCCCTTTCCGGAAAGTATCTCCGCCTGAATGAATGCCGCTCTTTAAGGTTAGAGGTATGAGAAGCTGCTTTCGGGAAGTAGTCGTCTCGGTTTCACTTTTACCAAAGGCACCCGCAATTATTTCGAATAATATATTGATAAACTATTCCAGAAAATAATTTGTCTCAAAAAGTATTCTGCTTATATTTTCAAAATGAACCGATAAATCATGTATATGTGTACATTGGTAAGTTAATTCTCCAGAAAAACATAGAATATTTAATTACTAGAACTAATTGTGAGGGCCTTTGGTACTAATCGGAAGTTCTCTGTACCAACACATTCCTAGTGGAACAAGGGAGGTAAAACTCTTTCCAAACTGGACTTTGCAAATACAAGGATTCTGGTATCACCATTTCCTCAGAGATGCCAGAGTAGTCATCTCGTATGACAAGCTGCCAGAGGAGCTGAGGTCCTATAGTAATCCCTCTAATCAATATTGAATCAACTACAATTTTGGGGCGAAATCTCAATCGGTGGTTCTAATAAATTTTATCGCCCTCGAAAATCATTAAAATAACGAAAAAATAATTGATGATTTTGAACTTCATTCACTTGTTCAACTTCATGTTATAATAAATTTGATCACCCCCAGAGTTTATGGTGGGAAATTTCACTTCCTGTGAATGAATTATCAGAGGAATTTCATTATGCTTTGAAAACAGAAGCCAAGACTCACCTTAAATCTGTACTCTCCCCTCTCTTCTACATATCCTGGGTCACCCTCCCTCTTACCATAGTAATACTCATCCAATGATACCCAGTTACCTGAGAAACAAGACGGACACTGTAAAACCTAGTATTCCGGAGACATTCAATTTTCATGATTTCTTGGATCTATGGAAATGATTTTCACAAGTTTTTATTGTTACCCCTCACACAAACACCATCTTATATTTACGTCAATTCAACGAGGCACAATATCAACAATTCAATCAGATTTTGTGATTCTTACTTCCTGTTTGTCAATTTTGGCCCAGTTAACCAATCAGCCGACAAAACTGCAGTTCTGGTTTACCTTATGATCCTATTGTGCAAGCCTTCCATTCAATAGGGTTCTAAAGCTGATGGCAAAGGGGAGCAAATCTTGTAACCCAGGGAGATCAGTGCCCTCTGTCTCACTGAATTACAATACTTCAATTGATGAATAGTCCTATCCTGCTATTGTATTTCAATGTCAGAGGGCACTGGTGTTCCAGTAGTTACAAGAGTTGTTCCCCTTTGCCATCAGCTAGCGAAGCCCATTAAAACCATATGTTCATTCTCATTAAGAAATCGAGAGGTCTTCCAATACACTGTACCTTGGTCGTCTGTCTCGACGTTCCCATCCTTTCGTTTCAGTTTTTTATATGGTGGGAATTCCGGCTGTTGTAAATATTCCTGTGCGAATGTTCGTTTGATGCCGAGGCCGTACGTCCCTGATATCACCTCCATGCTCTTCTGGACTTGTGAATCTACAAGGTTAAGAAATGAGACTTTATAAAAAATAATAATAGAGAGCAAAAAATCAAGACCCAGAGATTTACAACATGGAGATATGGGGTGGGGGATTATGTGATAATCTTGGATTTGCACATCTCCTGAGGTTTTTTTTGTTAAGTGAAGCCAGAATTGCTCCATTTAGTGGTATCGCAATCCAACAAAGGATTTTACAAAGCAATTCTTTACCACAGCAACTTCTTACTTCCCTAGCAGATTTCCCTGCTTTTAAGGATGTCCGCTGGTGGTTTTTGGCTTTAGCAGCCATTTTATCTGTTTTTTCTTCTTGGGTTATGTCTTAGGTTAAGAGATAGGAATTCCTTTGAAAGCCTTCTAGCCGAGAATTTTGCACAGCAACATCCATCTAATTTGATAAATTTTGATAGACATTGTGATTATCTGCAAACAGTTAGAATATACGAAGAAGTTAAATATTATCTATATGAATTTTTCATGAATATGCTTCAAAAACTAGGGCTATTCTCTATGATTTCTGAGTTAGCAAACGGAGCATGGGTCAGTCCGCTTAACGTTACCTAAAGCTGAAAAATGCACACCAACCTATATTGTTTTCTTTGTTTTTTTTTCTCATATTACACAATTATGAATGCAACACAAATTATTCAAAAAGTTAATTACTTTGATTTACCAACAGTGGACATCCTTAATAACAATAATGGTGACCATTGTCTGACCGTGTTAGTTTTAAGTGTATCGACCGTTATTAGTGTCCAAACTTTGAAATGATGGTCAAACGGAAGTAAGCAGTCTGAGAAACTGACTTCATCTCTGATTTGTGCAGATTACATGTTCAAGTGATTGCTGTACTGAGTGTAGAAAAAAAATACATTTGACCAATTATTTAATACTCAAAAGTAAAAAGTAAAGATCCAATTTATTCAATAATCGTCTCTTTCTATCAAGAGCTGAAAATGTCAGGCACATGCAGTGAATTTTACAGACTTACACGAGCCGAAACGTACTGGTAAAGTCAGCATACAGGCACAGATGGATTAACTGCGCAATATCAAAAGGCAGTGTTGACTGCTTTGAGACAGGGGAGACTATACTAGTACATGCAGTAAGATCGATGATATTTATATATCTCTACCTTTATTAATTGAGGGCAACTCAATCAATTTTAAACTGTTCTTCCAGGAGGCCCTCCAAAGTGTATAATATAATAAACGTCATAGTGCAGCCACATCATTTTTTTTTTCTTCATGGACGGATTTTTTTTCCTTCAAGATTGGAGGCGGTACTAATAATATTGTGAAGAGGTGAACTTTGAATGTCCAGTTTTATTTTTGATAGTGTACAAAACACGGGCAATTAAACATTTGAACCATCCATGAGGACCACACAATCACAAGCTAGGTCTACACGATCTCATTCTTACCAGGTTTTCTGGGCTGGGCGGGTACCCTTTGTACAGGGATGGAGTTTGGCATAGCTGATTGCTGTAGGATGGGAACCCTCTGGTTACCAGGTTGCTGCAAGGAAATGAATGATAGAGGACCTACAGTAAAACCTGGGAATACAGACACCTGGGTAAACTGACCAACATCTAAATACTGACACCATCGATGGTCTCAATACTTGTGTATATTACAAGCATTTTGTTTCTTGATAAAGCAAAACCCTGTCAAAACCGACACTATAATCTGGTCCCAAGCTTGGTCGGTATACACAGGTTTCACTGTAAAAGATTCGATATTGGGAGGGATTTCGTTTGAGGCATTCCTCACAATGCTGGTGAATCACCATGGTAAACACTGAGCATGTTGAATGATAAGGGCAAATCCATGTGGGGAACCATTCAACCAAGGAGTGAAAAGGGCCAAGTATATTGCACGCAAAGTGTTGTCGATTGAAGTTGTCTTAAATGACGGGTCTGCCATGATAAGACAATGTGAACTGTGATCTACTCACATTAATAAACTTGTGTCATCAAATTTAATCATTCATTTATCATCTCCTACTCGCTTGGTAAATGGAGCAGGCAGTCAGATTTTATTGTGAAAACCAAAAACTGGGTAAACTGACTATTCTCCAAATACTGACATTATCCATGGTCGCAATACTCCAAATTAAAGTACTTTGAACCCTGTCAAAACTGACACTATAATCTGCTCCCAAGCATGGTCGGTATACACAGGTGTCACTGAATATGCAGTGAAACACGCCAATTGATGTTTGTTTATTATAATTCACAAAACATACTAAATGAGGTCAACCGACTACATCATCTTGTCTTGTGAACGTGGACTGACTTCTCATTTTTGCCAGAAAAATGTGCATGAAAGTTGAACAAACTGTTCTCGACATTGCAGATTTTTTTTTTTTATGTTTGGGGCTGCAAGGGTGGGTAGTGATGACAAATGAACAACTTTATTTGATGATCCTATTATTCAAGATGTACAACTCTGAATTGTGCAGTTGTTGACTTGGTTATCCAGGATCGAGCGAAAATACATTACTTTCTGTTGAAATTCAAACAGTTCTGAAAGGAGAAAATAGGAAAAGAATGGCATTTCTGGAGAGTGAAATTATACGTGATCAATAAAGGCTAGTCTGCAGTATACTGGGTTGGCATCTGAAATTGACTGTATTTACATTTATATCCACCTTCACAACGTGCATGAATGAAGAGAAAGGCACAATTCAGTTGGAGGTATGGCTTGAAATAACAGCAGTGTTAGCTCATTATGATTCAATGATGATACATGTATCTATGGATGATAATGATTTACATCTTTAAAGGTGCCATGCAAAAGTTTTCAGATTATTCTTTAATATTTTCTAATACGGCAAATTTCAGAGATGAAATCTGTAACGCTTATCTGCCCTTGTTTGATGCCAGAACAATTGGCTGGACATCATACTTGTAACATTCCGTCTTCATCAGGAGGCTTGTCTGACATGACGTTAGAGTCAAGTACAGAAAAGCGATGACTGTTTGCAAATCAGAATTAAACTAGGCTTGGACCGACTTTTTAAAAGCTTTTCTTTGAAGACAAAGTACTTCAAATTAAAAACAAGCGAAGTAGATTCACCGACATTTTTATCAATATTCAACCAATATAATGTATTAAAATGAGAATCTAAAAACCTTTGCATTTCACCTTTAAAGCCAAGGGCACAAGTGGACATAATCCAGCAATTTTAGAATGAATAGTAGAATAAGATAAGATGAATACATCATGTGAGTGAAGCGTTAACACATTGATCAGCCAAATAATACCAGTACAAGTTACAACAAGGATAGCAACAACAACATTCCAGAGTTTCCAAAATTAGTGTTTAAGTAAGTGATCATCAAGATGAGCCAGAAATTGCCCAGTGCTGCTCTCAGTTTCAGTAGTTCACCGAACAGCTCCCCCTGTGCTTATACATGTACAGTTTGGATCAACCTTTTCCCCGATGAGGCAATGGGGTAAAGGGTGTTCGGCAGGATTCAAAAACTGCCTGTCCGAAAATCTTACTTGCCAGATTTTACCTGTTCACTTTCTATTATCTCCCATCTCTCCCATGTTAAATTCTCCAATTTTTGCCTGTCAAAATGTGGAATATGCCTGTCCAGTGGACAGGTCTCTGGCTAACACCATGAATGGGGTGTTGATGTGACAAAACTGCATGATGCTTAAGAAGAAGAGGTGATGGTGAAAAGATAATGCAGAAGAACAGATTCTCTTCTCCATCATGACCGTTCAGCCCAAAGTCTCTGCTATTTTCATTCGAGTCAAGCATACCCAGGAAGACCCTGGATATTGGTGAAAATTTGTCCGAGCGTATGGAACTTGTATGCTAGAGATGAACATTTCAAGGGCGCAAGGATCGCATGGGGCGAGGGCCAGGATTTCTGGTCTAGATGCTCGAGGAATTGGCCCTGAGCTCAAGGAAATAGATAGATGGACAAAGAACTGAGGTGCATGAATGGAAGATTTCGCTAGGCCGGAAATTGAAATAACGAAACTGGCACATATTGGGTAACTATGCATCACATGAAATGCTATACATTGGGTGACCCATAACAGGAAACAATGACGAGTGAAGGCTAATAATGTTTCGCCATGTATAGTGAGTGAGTGAATGGGGTTTAACGTCGTTTTCAACATTTTTTCAGCTACATCACGATGGGGAGGGGCAGGGGCAGGGGCAGGGGTACCTACTTGTAACAGAGCAGATCTAATGCTGCCATTTTATAATGCTGTCCCACTGAAATATCATGCCATAGGCAAACATTACACCCCACTCAGTCACATTATACTGACACTGAGTGAACCAGTCCTTGCTCTATCCTCTTAATGCTGGGCATGAGCTGGGAAGCAACAAGTTCCATTTTTCAGGTCTTAGGTATGACCCGGCCTGGGATTGAACCCAGTACCCACCACTTACGAGGCCGACACTAAGCATTAGGCCACCGCAGTGCGGTTCGCCATGTATAAAGCATATTCATTGATACATGTAGAGTGTGTACGGTGATCCCTCTAATAATTATATAATAATAATAATAATAATAATAAATTCTTTATTTCGAGAGGGTGACACAATCAGTTTACATAAACTGTTCTCCCTTGAGGCCCTCAGATAAAAAAAAATAAAATAAAAATAAAATAAAATACGAAGCTGCGCATCAAAAAACCCCTCGGCTCTGGGTACATTCATAATGTATTAAATTTGAACCAAGATGTCAGGAACACCAAGCAGTCAAGTCACAAATATACAGATTATCAAAAATTTTGCAATTAGAAATGACCCCTAAGATTTCCGTCCAATCAGAGAAACCGGTATTCATTACATAAATTTCTTGATGCATCAATGATATATACCAAATTTTACATCGAGCATTTGAACGGTATCAGAGATAGAGATCATTAATGATTTCGCATAAATTAAAGATGGCCACCCTTCCTTCCCGCCACTCAGAGGAACTGATGTGGTTATTCATTGAAATTTCTCTTGATACATTGATGCTGTATACCAAGTTTCGTATAGAACACTGAAATGGTATCAGAGATATACATCATTAAAGATTTTGCATAAATTAAAGATGGCCACCAAGGTTTCCGCCCAATCAGAGAAACAAGAACTGTCATTTGTCGTAAGTCTCTTGATGCATCGATGATGTATATACCAAATTATACATCGAGCACATGAACGGTATCAGAGAACGAGATCATTAATGATTTTGCATAAATTAAAGATGGCCGACCATCCTTCGCCCCACTCAGAGGAACTGATGTGGTTATTCATTGCAAGTCAGTTGATACATCGATGCTGTATACCAAGTTTGGTATAGAACACTTAAATTGGATCAGAGATATATCATTAAAGTTTTTGCATAAATTAAAGATGGCCGCCAAAGTTTTCGGTCAATCAGGTCCCGATTCAAAGTATCTGGATGTATCGATGATGCATACCAACTTTCATATAAAACAACTGAATGGTAACAGAGATATGTATCATTATCGATTTCGCATAAATTAAAGATGGCCTCCAGGATTTCCAGCTAATCAGAGAAGCCGGTTTGGTAATTTATTGAAAGTTGCTTGATGTATAGATGATGTATACCAACTTTCGTATTGAACAGTTGAATGGTTTCCGAGATATGGATCATTATCCATTTCGCATAAAATTAAAGATGGCCGCCAAGGTTTTCACCCAATCAGGTCCCAATTAAATAGGCTTCTGGTCCTTGACTAGGTAAATAAGCATACCAAATTTGGAATTCTTCAGTGGAACCGTTCTCCGGCTATCTCGCTCACGTACAGACGTACGGACGTACGGACAGACGGACGTACAAGACGACGACAATACCCCATGGCCAAAATTGGCCGAGGGGTAAAAAAAGGGAAAAAAAAGAAAAAAAAAAAGCATGACATACAGGAATTTTAGGGAGCATATTTACAAATGTACATAGTTGTTTCTTGAAAGAGTTCACAGACTTGGCTCACAGGAAGTGAAATTTCTACTATAAAATCTGGCGAGATTAAATTTGTTTAACCCTTTCAACCCGAAAGTTTTCATGCCTTATAACACCAAACCCTGAGCTCCCTGCTAAAATAGAGATAAAAATTTTGTCAGAAGCCTCTCGGATATATACATAATTTGAACAGTGTTGCTCAACCCATGGAGACTCTACGAGTGGCAGAGGATCCCTTTGAGACTTGGGCGACCAAACTATGCCTGTGAAGCGGATAAGACTTAAAACGTTATCTGATTGGCTGAATAGTCGGTTCTGACATCAGAAGCCGCAAAAGTGGCTTCTCGGGTTCAAAGGGTTAAACAGGAAGTTCACATCATGCATATAATCCATTATTTCTTCATTTCACTGATTTCAGAGGGAGATCAAATTAGAACAGCTGATTGAAATTTGTCCTCCAAAATTAGAAGTGATTGAAGTTTGATAGAGGGATTGAATTATTAGAGGTATTACCGTACCAGCTGTCACCATGGTTACCAGCTCCATAACCATGACGATGACCTTCGATTCTGGCAAACATGCTGAAGGAAATATATCACTGCATATTCTCTCACACAACATGCAGATCCTTTCTTCCATCATGTATTAAGATGTTGGGAAGAGAGGTGGGTCACCTACATCCAACTCAATACTCAATCAAGTGATAACGGACATAATCGTAAGTCATTCAGATGCAGTACGGACAATTAAGGCCTCAGTTCCAGTTACGATAATTGCTGAACCCGGAGGCCACTAAAAACAAACCAATATCAATGACAAATGATAGGGGAAGATCATGCTGCTGCTGCCAATATTCCTTTGAGATCCATGTAGAAAACAAAGTACAAGAGATATATACACATGTACACCCTCCACATCTTGAAAGTGTGTATTCAGCGTGGCTGTAACATAATATTCGTAGAAAGCGTGCATTTTCTCTCCATGTTTTGTTAAAATAATTTGTCTACATTTCTAAACTATGGAAAAGAGTAGGCCTGAAATGAGTAAGGGCTACGGACAATATTTAATCAACTCACCACGACCACATATCTGGAGGGATTCGTCTTCATCTGGAGCATGTCTGTCAGCCCCATGGTTTTATTACCTCCCTACATTGTATCAATATCAGTCCTACGTTATATCAACATTACTCCTACATTGTATCAATATCAGCCCTACATTCACATTGTATCAATATCACTCCTACACTTTATCAATATTACTCCTTCATTGTATCAATATCAGTCCTACATTATATCAACATTACTCCTACATTGTATCAATATCAGTCCTACGTTATATCAACATTATTCCTACATTGTATCAATATCAGCCCTACATTCACATTTTATCAATATCACCCCTACACTTTATCACTATTACTCCTTCGTTGTATCAATATGTCCTACATTGTACCCAATATCAGTCCTACATTGTACTCCATATCAGTCCTACATTGCATCAATATCAGTTTTACATTATACCCAATATCAGCCCTTCATATTCTGTAATATTACAGGAATGAATAACATTATTTCTTATATTACAGAATACAATAATTTATCATCGATGATCTCCCCTTGTCCATGGCAGAAAATTGTAGCCTCCAGCCGGTTTGTCATTTAGGGGAGGCAACTCCTATCGCCATCCAGCAGTTTTGTATGAGGTCTCTCAATAAGCGTCCCATACGTGGCATCACTTGAAGCATTACCGATATTTTTAGTGAAAAATTGTGCTTATGCACAGAGGTTAAATTGATCAGTCTACTTTGCCAGATACTCGGTCGAGAGATTCGCCTTCATTACTCGATAAAATTGATAGGTCTTTACAATTAATTAAGGTATTTTTCGGTGGTCGGCAAAAAAAGAACACGAAAAAAGCAAAGAAAGAAAGAAACAAACAGAAAGCAAACATAGCAGAGGAGAAAATGTATATCTTGTCACAAATCTTATCAATTGTTGCTAAATACAGGGGAAGTAAATTATTTATCACCAACAAGCTGGAACAAGATTGCAATCGGTCAGTGAACAAAGCAACAGTTTGGCGATATCGGGTTCAAACCTAGTGCGATAGTCTCCAAGAAGCGAATAATGTGCTCCAATCTAAACAAATATTGCCCATTTGGACGAAGAAACATGAACACGTTGGATGAGTAGAATTTCTCAGAACATTTTCACTCTTTTTTTTAAATTGAGATCCCAGTCATTTGTTCAGTATTTATTTATTCACAAATAAGATATGTTTACGAACTCTCAACTAATTCTTGTAGAGAAACCCTACAAATAAAGGTATAAATCTAACTAGAACCGAAGTCACTCTTTGATAACTGGTGTAAATATGATCAATATATATGGATCAATATTTGCCACTATTCCGAGAAAGATCGGTTAAGCTTATATTTTTGATAAGTTTGGCAACTTCAGATCAAAAATAGCTCAGTATCGTCAATTGAAAATAATTTGCATGTTAAAGAGAAAGCAAAGCGATCCAATTAACGGACCAGAATTCATCAATGTACCGCACCCTACTATCGGAGCAAAATAGTATTGTCTAAGGATTAACTTGAATTATAGTGCAAAACCGGGATTGAATTGTATCAGTGTATAGTGATCGCCACTGTTATGAGAAATTTTCGCACAAATTAAAATTTCAACTTTCACAAACTTTTACCGCTCAAATGCTCCCAGAGAGCACCGACATACCATAAATTTTCAAAAAAAAAATCCTAGGCTGCGAGGGAGGACACCCCCTCTCACACTCCCCCTCCAAACTTCACAACTTGTCTTCGCCCTTGTAGTGTGCATTACTTAATCCTCTGTAACATTACAGGAATCTGTAACATTACATAAATCGTAACACGCCCACCTGGGTGTGTCAAAATTAGCATTACTAAGTTTGGCACCTGAAAAAACACCAGAAGGGTCGATCTATTTAGGTGACTCGACATATTTTTTTCGTGCACTATGTATAGGTGGGCCGATGAGTAAAATGCAAGTTACAAGCTGCAAAAGGCACCATTTTGCTACACAGAAATTTTTCAGAATTATCGACCGTGGGCCTCTTAGACTTTTCAGAATTATCGACAGAGGGTCCCTTAGATGCATGATAAATACCTTTGTTTTATCAT
>JAVTVY010043824.1:0-21354 GCA_036873755.1 Hanleya hanleyi
CCATCAATAAAGTTTCCAAAAATAGTTGGTCGTTAATAGTAAACTGTATCATTGAATTGGAAATGTTGTCCAGATTTTCATGAGAATATAAGGGGATACTATATTGGGCTACTATGAATGGTTTCTTTTACTCGCTTTGAATAGTCCTGGTCCTTAAGTAGAGCGTTATTAAATTTCCATAGAGATTTTCCTTTCACAAAAATCGTTGAACTTAAGTTTCAGTATGACTGGAGAGTGGTCGGATCTGTAGCTGCCAGAAATTCGAACGTCGCTTATGTCCTTCAACAAATTTTCAGAAATCAGAAAAAATCAAGTCTTGCTTGTTTTATAGGTGTTTTCCGTCTCCATGTAAATCTTTTCGTATTGGGATATAGCGTTCTAAACGGGTCTAATAATCCGGTGGTCTCTTTTAATTCAAGAACTCTTTGTCTTGCATTCGGGTTATTAATATGCATATAATTGTAAGTGTCCAGTTCCTGATTTTGGACTAAATTGAAATCACCGCATATACAGATTTGTTCATTATCAAATTCCTCAACAATATCATTGATCTCATCAAAAAATATTGGGTTGTCATCGTCTGGACCGTAAATATTTATGATAGTAATTTTCCTTTCTCCAATCTGAATATCTATCGCTATGTAGTTCCCGTTTTTATCTGTCTTTGTCTTTTGAATTTTGTATTCGAAGTTGTCATTTAATAATATACAAACACCACGTGCATTAGAGGCATATGAGCTGAAGACAACTTCAGACTCCCATTATAAACGAATATGAGATTCTTTTGCTTCAGTAAAATGAGCATCTTGCAGACATATAATATTATATTGTCTTTCTTTTATATAGTGGAGCACATCTCTTCGTTTCTCTCCCTTACCGAGTCCTTGACAATTAATGGTAGCTAATTGAATTAAATCAGACGCCATTTATGTAGAAACTGTTTTCACGACATGTAAGAATAAGAAAAAACATACTACCTGGATTCGTTACTGCAGTATAAATCGGAAACATCGTTATCAAATTATATAAAACTATAAATAATATCTGCAGGATATTGTTCAATAGAAGGTGACTGTTAAGTAAATAATGACTTAGTAAAAATGTTCGAAGTGCCGTCACATAATGGTTTTGAATCAGGCAAACATGCGTCTGTATGCAGTAATTGACGGTGAGCCTGTAAATAGTCATTCGGGTGAATATATTGTACCGTGAAAGACCGTTCTGAAATATTGTAGTGATACATACAACGGTGCACGATTTGGTTTCACAAAGTTCGTCGTTTTCACTGGCGTCGCTAGTTGGCCTGATGCGCGGGAACTTGAGCCTTGAATAGTTGTCCAGATTTAGATGTCGCGCACAAAAGTCGTTCAATGTATTAGCATAAACACTCACAGTTTCTGCATGGGATACCACACATACCTTGGTCACTTTATTATTCAGATCTTGAACCGCGTAGAAACAAGTATTTCGTGCTTGTCTGAACAAATCCCTGAAATGACGTCATTGCCTATAACTTGGAAAATATAATCTACATAAGACAAGAAAATAAGGGAATACGTGTACCAGCGTGCTTTCACTGAAATTAATACAAGATAGTTGACTGGTCGGTCTCTCTCGTAATCTAAATGATGGATTTGACGTTTTGGGCCCGTGCCATCAACGAAACTCCACGCAATTATACACATCGAAGAATAAAAGAAAAGGTAAAAAGGCACGTACTTGCAGTATCTTTGACCTGTTTGTAGCGATGCAGAAATGACAATCTGGGGAAAGCTGCACTCAATTTCAAACAAAAAATGGGGGGGGGGAGAGGGGGATATCAGCTCCCTATTTACATACATGTATATATGTACAACTAAGTCGAATATGAGTGACAATTAGTATATCTATACACTGTATAATATTATACAAAAAAAGAAATATTCGAAACAATTGCAACGATGTAAATTCATACATATTACCGAGCCAGGAAATTGATATTGTTTCATATTTCATGTAAATACCCGGAACGTGCTTGTTCATGTCACTGTAAGCACATGTATATCAAGATACCCAGTTCAGTTTTACTATGACAGTTTTATGTGCATAATGCACAATATTTAGCGACCATTCCGATAACGATGGGAAGCAACTGTTTTTATTTATGTTCTTTACCATCAACAAAGAGTTTTTCGCGAGCAAATTTTACCTTTCTGCCTTGATCGTAAAGCTTGGACATGGTTTCACGAAGTTCCGACTTTCTCTTCCAATCCTCTGGAATGAGGTCGTCCGCAACGTATATCGGGCTTTCAGCGAGCATTTTTTTTGCTTGGAAGAAAATTTCTCTGCGCTGGGGCCTGTAAATAAATCTTGCGACTATATGTCGGGTTTTACCGTCCACTTTTTCCCCAGTCCGGTGTACATTTTCCACGAGTATATCCGATAGATTTAACTGTTTTTTCTATTATTTCAATAATCCGTTCTTTTGGATTTTCACCGGTTTTTTCTTCCACCCCTCCAAAACGTAAATTGAAAGACCTGCTATGGCGCTCATTGTTCTTGACCCGCTCTTTCAAAAGATCATTTTCGTAAGCCAACTTACTTTGATGTTTCTCCAATTCACTCATTCGGTCCAGCATTTTCGCCTGGTCGTTTTTCAATTTTTCCACCTCGGAGCCGGTGAATTCCAGACTGGTCGCCATTTCTTGCTGACTATGTTCGACTTTCACCATTCTTTCCGTGAAATTTCTCTGTTCGGTATGAACAGAATTTAGCGTATGTTGTATGTAACTGATAGAGCGTTTCATGAAATCCTGAAACGATTCACTTTCTCCGCCTTCCATGCTCACGCCACCTTCTTCTGTCAAGCCTGGGTCTTGTTCAATGTAATCCGTAAATGACCACATCTTGATCAGCTCAAAAGTCTAGAAAACGGAAGCTCTCAATGATTCTTAGTTCCACAGCACCAGGAAGAAGATCGTTACAGGGGCAGATTCACCCGCCCAATCCCACGCCAGATATTCCAGAATCTCAACTTCATATGGTGTTATTTTAATTCCCCTTATGCACCATGATTTTATATCTCTCGAGAAGTTTGAGTAAACGGCTTGTTAACGCAATCAGTACTAAACTGCACAGTTCTGTTTCTAAGAGAAATATCAGTGGGTACACATTATTGCCTGAAGTTATCTCAGAAAAATGGAATGATTTGGACCTTCAATTGATATAAACATAACCCTAGTTGGCCTGGGGGGAGCACTTTCCCTCCCCGTCCCAGTTTTTTTTCAGCTCCAATCTTAAAAGCAAAAACTAACTAAAACTTGAGGGCTGACACTCCTTCACTTTGTCGTTATTATGTTGGGGTCAATTTGAACATATTTGCATAAGCCCCTAAGAAAGGGATCATGGGTAAATTCAAAATGGCGACCATATGAGGTACCAGAAAAGTTATGCTTTCGTCATTTTTCTTCAAAATTCCCGCTTCTCTGCGAGGAATGGTGGACAAAAACTATTTTATCTATTTTACTTTGCTAATTTATCATGCAGAGATATGGTGTGGTAAGTTTCAGCACTCTAGACCTGATGATATATAGGAGCACTCCGCCCAGGCTGCGGTATACCCCAAATTACGAAGGCCAGATAGGGTTAACAAAAACGACTGCATATGTTGTAAGGATATATCTTTTCAATGGAGATTTGAGCATGGCTCTGTGTATATAAAGGTAATTGGATAGTCACTGACACTAATTCAACACTACAAAGAAATGGACCACAATTTGCTGTACATAGCGAATAACAGCATTAAATATGGCAAATATCACACAGTTATTTTCTAATTTATTCCACAGTTATTGCAAAGAAAACTGCATAAATGAAAATTACTCGAAAAGTCGACCAAATAGTGCTTTCTCCTAAAAAAGTATTGAAGAATGGAAGATAATGATGAAAGAATTACCATGTCAGTTATTTTGTATTGCGGTTGACACAGAAAAAGGTGCCAGGCGGACACCCTTCGGATTCGTTATCTGCACGATCCACAGATGTCGGATCACCAAAAACATATTGCAAGAAAAACATATAAGCTATTGAGGATAATACGACAATCAATCGGTAACCTTCACTTTTGTCATCAATAGCGTACGATTTTGCGCAACTTGAAGATGGCCGCGAAATACAAAATGGCTGCCATTTTAATGAAGAAATCAACACTGATCACTAAATCAACTTCAAATTTCTTCTGTATGACTTTCCCTAGTATTCATGTAGACGTTACGTGACCGTTCATTGTAGTTCCATGGAGTTTATGTACAGTGCCTTACAGTAAAAGTTTTGTTGTGAATACACATCACCTAAATCCAGGTTGCATTTAGATTGCTTGAAATTCTTAATCTGGTTGACAGATTTATTCCGAACCAATGTGTAGTGATATCTGTGGAGCCCGCTCAGTTTTTACTGACGCAGACGGGTTAGAATTAGTTCTTTGAATTATTGACGCGGAATTTCATCAACCGACGACGGTTGCATATTGTATGACGGACTAGACGCTTGTATTCCCTTCATTGTGACAAATAACGTCCCAATCGCCTTGGTTGTAGCTGTTTATATTAAAATATGTTCTTCAAAATATGTGTTCAAACAGTCCTGATCAGACATGAACTAAATAGCGAGTATCAGTACTATCGCGGCATGTAGCACCAAGGAACTTCCATGTAAAAATTACATATATTAGCGCTACCAAAGTTGAGGTCTATGAGGAGAACAGTCAGATAGATATAAGGCTGATTTGGTTATGTCATGTGATAAGAAAAAGATTAAGATAAAGATTATGAAATACTTTGGGCATACAGAGATTGACTGGCTAAGTACCAGCTTAGCATAGATAAAATAATAGTTACTGATATGGTTCTGCCAGTACATCAATGAGACAATATTGTCAGATTGGTTGCCAAGATATAAACATTTGTGTATTTAACCATACAAACATTCCCCACGCACAGTCACCGATGGGGCTAACATAAGCAGCCAACAGTTTTCGGAGATTACCGAGAGATATCATGAAATCCGCACCGTCAAATCCGTCCCCTTCAATTCAAAATAAATTTCCATGTCGTTACCTAGAGTATATTGTAGATCAGTCACCCTTTAATTGTGACTGTTCATAAGATCAGACAATAATTCCTAAAATCTGAACAGGTTTTTATCGAGCCTGTAGCTTGAGCTGCGGGAAGCTCTGTACAGGGATCCAAATGATGTTTGTGGATCTCCGTGTTCCTGTTCCTGTCCCTGTCTCTACCCGAAAAAAGTTGTTTTGGATTTAGAAAATTGTTCCTGTCCACAGCTTCTTGGCCTCACGCTATGTCTCCTGAACTGAGCCCCCCCGCCCCCCACCCAATGTTCATATGTTCCGGGAGATTACATAATGCTACACTTATTCAACCTACGCACTACCCTCGATGGGATGTCCCTACCCTGGAGCAGCAAATGCTAAAAAAATTCCTATCCACAGCTTGTCAACATCATTTTGTACTAAAGTACCTAAGGTTTGAAATTCAACATTGTTTATACACAAACATATGTCGAATCACCCTCAATATATTCCTTTATAGTAATTACTAATAGGTTATTTATTTCATTATTTTATTTCAGAAGTAAAAATATGAAATAACCGGCGGACGTTCCCCGCAGTGCCGAATTTTGAATTTAGTTTAGTTTTGAATTTACTGTCGCCTTAAATGAAGGACACCATTTCCTTCAATTTTGCTATCAAATCATTCTACTCCGCATCATATGATTCACTCCAAAGCTTTTGCACGAATCATATCAGAAATGTAAAATGAAATAACTGACGGGGATATCCCCGCATTACCGAACCTCTGTTAGTTTTGAATTTCTTGTGACCTAAAATGGAGGGGTACCATTTCCTTTTATTTTGCTACCAAACCATTCTATTCCATATCATATGACTTACCCCAAAGTTTTTGCATGGACCATATTTTACTTCAGAACTATAATATGTGATAACTGGTGGGGGAATCTCCGCAGTACCGAACCCCTGTTAGTTTTGAATTTCGAGTCGCCTTAAATGAAGGACACCATTTCCTCCAATTTTGCTATCAAATAATTCTATTTCACATCATACGATTTACCCCCAACACTTTTACACGAACCATAGTTTATTTCAGAAATATAATCTGAATAACTGGCGGGGATTTCCCGCAGTACCCCTGTTAATTTCGAATTTCATGTCGCCCTAAATGAAGGACACCAGGGGACATTGCCTCAAGATGTCGGTTGGGATTGTTGTTCGTGCCAATCCGCCTATTAATGGCGCCACCTGTCGGTCAAGGTAAAATTGCTTTTCTGGGCAGTAACTTTTGAAGACCTGTACGTATTCTTTCCACATTGGTATGTGGGTACCTTCCCTCAAGTTATCTTTTGGGAATGCTTTTGTGCCGATTTGCCTGAGGGCTATGTTAACATAGTTTTTCCTAGATTTTAAGTTTTTACTCTCTTCACAAATATTGTATATTTCCTTTACTTAGTATGTAAAGTGGATGCCTCGACGATCGTATCTGATCGACTGTATCTAGTTAGTAACGCGACGCAAATTTCCGGTTCAGGTCAGAAATTGATTTATATATCAGGGAATGGTCTTTGTCGATACATTTTCATGTGTAATCTCCTCGAGTTAAAAATATTCTTCTCTTTAGCCTGCTGTTACAGTCATGTATTAGCTGCAAATGTATGTATGTTCCTTCGTTTGGTTCAAAGCGAATTACATGTCCCATCATTGGAAATTACATAGTTACAAGGTAAGCCAAAATGAGTTTCACAAATACTGTTTTTCTCTCCTAAAGCGCCTTTTCTTAAATTGGATTCTGCACCTGCTTACATTAAATACACATAAACTTACCCCAAATAAAACATTTACGAAAAACATTTAACAACACGAGATCCATAAATCCATTGAATATACTTACAGTAAGCCCGAGTCTCATATATGAACGCACATGGTCGCTATTTTGAATTAAACAACCATATACTCAGTTGAAGCATGATGTGAAACGCTATGGTGTGAATCTGCTCAATTTAAAACAGTCATGATGACTTAACAACGAATAAAACACTTGATTTTCTGTGGACTTCTTATAACCGCCAGTTTGAAATTCGCGGTCGAAGCAAATGCATACAAAATGGATATGCAATGCTATGATGTGAGAGAATAAAAATTAATGCTACACAAAATGTGAAAAAACGTGGACAACTGGGATTTCCAAAAGACCCATCATGACCGCCATTTTAAATTTGGCCATCGTATCTCAATCTCAGAGAAATGCAAATAGATTCAAAATTGACGTAAGGTACTGAGCCATGATTAGAGATCCATCAGTTTTGATAAATTTGAACCCAGAGCTAAAAATAATGCCTTAAACTTTACGAGAAGCATGAAAAATTCTTGACTTTCAGACTGGAGCGATATGCAAGATGACTCTACCTGACCGCCAATTTGAATTTTACCATCACATCTTAATCCTACACAAATGCAAGTATATTCGAAAGGACATTGTTATGATTAGGGTGTCATCGTTTTTTTTATAAATTTTAACGATAAGCTCAGAATAATGCCTTGAATTTTACGAGTGACATGAAAAGCCTGATTTTCAGATGACCCCAAAATGACCACCTATGTCACATTTTAATCTTAGGGACATTCAATTCAAATCACAATGAGCGCAATTTGTTAGGCTGCAATCTGACACACTAAATCTGTATTGTACGAACAATGAAGTAAGAGTAATGTATCGAACTAAACGAGCAACATTAACAAACCTGATTATCACAGGAATTTCAGCGCGACGGAATTACAAGGTACCCATGTTTTCAATTCTTCTGAACCCCTGTTATTACTCGTCCATGGTAACGTCTGTTAACCCTATCTGGCCTGGGGAAGGGGGGCATTATGGCCCCCCTATCAAACTTTCTGCGCCATATCCGGGACGACAAACAATGGAGAGCTGAAACTCCGTGACTTTATAGTTTGTCATATTGGGGTCATTTTGAGCCTATTTGCATGACCCCCCGAGCAGAGGATCATGGGTAAATCCAAGATGGCGGCCACATGGGGTAGTAGAAAAGTGATATTTTGGTCATATTTCTTCAAAATTTCTGGTATGAAAAGTGGCCAAAAACTATTTTATTTCACATCACATTAATATTTACTAATTTATCATGCAGTTGTTGCGGAGAAATTGCAAAAATAAAAAATTCGGAAAATCTGACCGAAAAATCGACCAAAAATGACGTTTTTGAAAATGACGTCACTGTGACGTCATCAAAGCGGCCAGCTTGGATTTTTTACATTTTCTGGTAGAGCTTGATCCAAGGGTATAGTGTGATAAGTTTCAGCATCCTAGCTCAAGGGGTAAGAAAAATAATTAGGGTGGGCCATTTCAGCCCCCCCCAGGCCTGGACAGGTCCCCAAAAGCCCAGGCCAGATAGGGTTAAAAAATATAATTTTCGTACCCTATTACTAATAAGGGTAGGATGGAAGAAAAAGGAGAAATACAATTGGTTTGTACCCGATCGTCCGAATAGGGCGTGACGAAATTACAGTGAAGTTAAAACCTTATGAAGACGTGTTGGTTACATACATATTCCATTACAACTCGACTGTTTCTGATTTCAGATGATGTTTTAATCGAATCCTGAGCGTCTAGACTACATTATATCGGATTTCTGTCAAGTTAAGTTTCAAATTGATAAACGTGGTTAAGCAAAACTGCGTGGCGGAATTACATTTTGGTTAATGTTTTAAGAAGTTTCCTATTTTACAAGTTTCAATTTTATCCAGTTCAAATAATTCTGCGAACAGACCCAAACAAACGAATTATGTTGGCATGTGCCCCGCAATGCACGTATAATCGATTGAATGTGAGAGCAAGAATGACTGGTCAACAACATGAGCAAGATTGTTCAGGAATGACATAACCGAGATTTTGAATTATGTGACCGAAATACATTTTATTTACAGATTTCGTGGAATGAGGTAAGAATAACGCCTTAAACTATATCAGCATCAAGAAAAACATGACCATACATGGCCGCCATTTGAATTGTACCGTCATATTTTAAGCTAAAGACTATACGAATTGATTCAAAATAGGCCTAAGATGTTAGACTGTAGTATGCGATCCCTGTGTTAACAAACTGGTATATGCACGTTGAGTAAAGAATATTACCTTGACTTAAACGGGCAACCTGAATAATAGAGAATTTTGGAAGATACCACAAGTGTCATTTGGAATTTATCCATCATAATTTAAGGTGGTGATTATGCAAATAGATTATAAATAGACGTAAATAGTTAAGCTTTGATGTTGGATTCCTTGTGCATTGAGCTAAGAATGATGTCTTCAATCATACAAGCAACCTGGAAAATTACGATCTTTGGATCACTCCATATGACCACCGTTTTGAATTTACCCATTATATTTGAACCTGAACATTATGCACATATATTCAAGATGGAACGAAGTGATGAACTAAGATGTGACTGCTCGGTTTAAATCTCTTGAGTTGATTAACAACACCGAAAAGGCAAGAGTTTGGTTTGTGTCTGTTGAAATGACAAAATCCTCAAAACCACATACATTTTACATAGCCTTTACATCGTCTGCAAAAAATCACCGAAGTTGGAATTTAACCTGACCTATAATTGGGACTATACCAGCCTCGTTAATCGCCATTTCATGTATATATAAATATGTCATATAGAAAGGGAATAGCATTCGTTGTAATTTTCAGATGGTCCCAATTAAAGAAAGAAATAAATACAAACGTAGTCTTGAATACCTTAATATATAGCATATCAATACCGTTCTTTCGCAGTTGTTTATGCCTTTGAACTACCTGTTAAGATTATGAAATGACTTGGAGGTCAAGTAGCCCAAAAACGTTAATTTGAAGGTTTTCCAAAACATGAATATAACCTTCACTTCTTCTGTAAGTCTCAGAACTAGAGCAATCGAATGTCCGATAATATATCACTATACCATGGTTGGATATTTTGAAAAGTTTAATAAAGGTTGTCACTGTTATATAACCTAAGGAAAACTTTGTGAATCTTTCAGATAGTGGGGAAATTCGATTGTCAGCCGACATTTGGAAAAGACCCCTCATTGACGTCACCCCATTAACGTTAAATCGAATATATCGCCAACAATCTATTCAGTGACCATTGCTGATTACATATGCATCATAATAAACATTCAAGTACAAAATAAAGAACGTATCGTTGTTTGCATAACCCTCGATCCATCCTCTGTTTAACCATTGTGTTATCAGACATAATTCTTCAGAATATATATATATTACAAGCTTCTAGTCGGTCATTCATAATCCAGCCGTCGTCCATTAGAGAATATCCGCGTCCATAATCCAAAGACCTATTTCATATTCCATATAACAGTATTAGCACCAAATTCAAAAAGACAATCATAGTATTCATAAACATAAGCTTGTTTCCTGCAAGAGAGAAGCGGTCAACAGTTTTCAATGATGCCGGCAAGACATCATGATGTTCCAAAAATATCAAATCCGTATCGCTGATCAGTATTCTTAATCCATAATATTCGTTGTAAAGTCGTCATCTAAAGAATTATGTATCTCAGTCACGCTTTGATTGTGACTGCTCATATGAGTACCATGAGGATCTTGAAGTACATGGGTTCATACGGCCCCTAGCCCCGGGTTAAGCGGAATTAGACACAAGTTACGAAACGTAGCGCCATAGATCTTGCACGCTACGTTCGTATTTTGCCATCAGCATGCGATATGTATCGCCAAATTTGAGAAACTTTGAGTGGAGGCGCTTGGTGGAATAGCCCTGTTTTATAAGTTTCTGCAACAACGTTTTGTGACGTTGATTAAAATCATCACATCTAACACAGGATCTAGCAAATGCTACTAAGTGAGATATGTATACGCCATATGCAGGTCCCACTGGAATATTACTATCCAGATAGTTTATGATGTCGAAATTGTAATCATCTCTTTTGTCATAAAGTCGACGAGAGAGAATGCCCGCTTCATTTTTATAGAGATAGAGATCTAATAAGATGTGCCTGTAGGGCTATCTGTAGTTTTCTTCAAATCCAGTGAAGGTGGATATATATCCTTCACTGCGTCATTTATATAGCGATTATCCACAGCGAGAAGATCATCTATATAGCGTTTGGTGAATGAGAAGGAACGGGCTTTGAATGGATCGGCTTTTGAAAGCGCCTGCATATAGTCATATTCATAAGAGAACAGATACAGGTCAGCCAACAGGGGTGCACAATTAGTACCCATTGGAATACCTACATGTATATGCTGCTGATATATTGTGTTGCCAAATTTCACATAGATATTTTTAATGAGAAATTCAAGCAACTCTATAAACAAAGAAACATCCCATGAATGATATCTCTTGTATGTAGTCGAGCTAAAGAATGCTTTATGGCTTCCGACATTAATATATCTACGATCAGTTTTCTTGACCACAGATACTATTAATGAACTTATACGGTCAATAAGGTCCTGATGACCTTTACTGACATGGAGACGCAGACAAAATCCTATATTATGGTTTTGGCTGCTGCACCACAGACTAAACACGGCTATCCCAATCATACGGGGGTGATAACTTGTGCTATGCAATTAATATTAAACATGAGATGACACTGTCCCTGGAGCAATCAAATTGAAATGTAATTAACTATGTATAAAACATGAATAACTGAGTTATTAAATTTGCGTATTGTTCCTGGATCACAGAAACTCGACCGTGACAATGTTTTCGTTCTGTATATAGACGAACAAATATCATTGTTACACAAAATTAAGACCCGAATTTCGATGACAATCATGAAAAAATGTTTGATCGTCATATTGATGTATACTGCACTAGCGCTCTCGGTATCGTCTCCGGGCTGACAGGGACTGTATATTAAAGTCTATCCCAAAGCCGACAACATCAGCACAATTTACTCTGCCCATTGAACAACCAGGATCATGTTGGATTAATGGTGTCTCATATTGACTAGAGCAAGTTATTAGTAAGAGATATCGAGGAGGGGGAGACTGCACTGCCGTCGTTTGTTGGACAAGCGGTTATGCCTATGCACATTTGAGTGACGCGGACTGTGAAAGAACTACTTCAGCGCCGTCAGCAACCTCACCGCCCATACGGGAACAGGGTTGCTTGGTCGATTGTTTCATGTATATGCCTGATGAGGTTAAATCTAAGGAACAGAACGGGAATTGGTGTGATGAGACAATATGTATACACGCTGGATATTTTATCGAAAAAAATACGCTCATCTCAGCCTGTACAGCAGTCATTCCACTGTCGCCAAAAACCCACCACCACGACAACAACAACACCACTGACACTGAATCCAATAGTTGCATGGGAACAGCCATGTTTCGTTCATGGCGTCCTGTATTTGCGAGGTCAAGTCATCACTGAGAACCATACGGGAACTGGTGCTACAAAATGCTATGCTGGCACAACTTCCACACTTATACAAGGAAAACCAGGAGCTGTAAAACAGCTACTTCGCTGTCGTCGACATATTCTCCGACACCACCCACATCTTCAGAAAAGTCCGAGTCAAACAATATCACGACGCCAGATCTGTAACTGGGCTTTCCCGGCTATCACCTGTCAATGAATAATTGCACGTAACATATTATGGAGATAGTGTAGAAACATTAGTATTGTATATATAGACGCGGTAATGCTCTGGGAACAAGGTTTATCGTTTTTCGTCGGTTTGCCGTTGTTTAATTAGGATCAGTTCTGCTGCCTCAATTAGTATACCGCTGTGATGTACATATCAAAATTTCCAGGTGATGAAACCGAATCCCCTAGATTTCAACAAACGACATTTCGGCACCCGACATTTTGGCACTCGACATTTTGGCAGAAAGTGGAGGGCACAACATTTTGGCACGCGACATTTCGGCAAGATGTGATCTAACTGGGCAAAAAAAACGATATTGTTGTTTTTTGATACGTGTACGTAATGTGCGAAATTGTTCTAAATATTTTAACAAATTTTCCATTAATAAGGCTGCCAAATTCGCACACGTAGAAGATCATGCTGAATAAGATTTAACTGTTAATTTATTTGCAAAATTTCTAACAGATATATAATCATATTTAATCACGGTAAAATATTTTCTTTATATAGGCATATAGATTTGATCGTGTAAATATGCGTATGCATTTGTTTTTTTCTAATGCTTTGTACATTTTGACCGATTTTAGCATCTGGACTATCTGGACTATGTTTACATCTTGGTAGCCCTATAGTCTGTCTATATGTTAGAAAATGGTTTGTTGAAATAAAGCAACCGAAATGTCGCATGCCGAAATGGCGTACCCCTCTCTTTTGTGCTGATCTGTCGCGTGCCGAAATGTCTTGACACCGATGAAACCCTCATGTGGACAGCGGAATTTTCCAGAAGACGGAACCGTCTTCTGTGTTGCGGTACCGCAACTGTGTCAGGGCTGTGAACGACCTCCGACGGATCACTCTGGTACCACTATTGAGAGGCGTTCATGACTAACGTGCTACTCATCTGTGCACATCCTGTCCGCAAACGTTCTAATAAATTCTGGGACAATAGCATTATCGGGTTGCTGATTAATTGGACTGTACTGTTCTTTCAATGATTGTTTGGATTTCTGCGCTATGTTTATTCAACGACTGTTAATGGTTTCATGAGCTCAAGTTCTGAAAAGCACATATGCTGCATGAATGCGTATTCCTTGAAGTACTTTAGATATACTGCGCCAGATAGGCTACACTCTATAGGAAAATGAACTGCATTCTGAAATGTGATCTATATTATTGATTCGTATTCACACAATTTCCTTGTCGCTGCCTTATAACTATAAAATGCCCATTTCGCTGCTGTATAACTATGCAGCGCCCGTGTCGCTGATTTATAGCCATATAATGTCCGAGTCGCTGCTGTAGTTACTAAAAGTGTTTCAATAAGGGGTTGAAATTGCTGTTAATAACTACAGCGGAACCATTTATTACACAAAGAAGTCGTTATCGTTATGCCTAATAATTCGTTTGAATACAAGTTTACAAGTTGTAACAAGCCTCTCAAGGAACTTGATTATCATGTTCAAAATTAGTTCATGTTCAAAATTGTGTAGTTTTGTCACACCAGCTGTCAGTTGAGGATGAGGGTACCTTGAAATTCTTCACATCAGAAAAATATTCACTATAAAGTTGTTCCTCGGTTGAATATTGTTTGTTTTGGCTGAAATGATGGAACTTGAGGTTTTTGATCAAATATGGATACCACAATACTTTATGTTGTATAATACAATGATTGATTTCCAAGATGGCGGATCCAAGATGGCGGCCATTTATTCATAATAAGGCAATATTTCTTTATATTTTTCAGATTTCTCGGTAAGCTACGATGGTAAGGGAGCTTCTCGACTTTGGGGCACACTGTGAACGGCATGATAGCGTGACGAGAAGAGCGGCATGCTATGCCGGTCTGACGAGTGTAGGAAGGGGCTGCCATACCGTCCGGATCGACCCCGAGTTCCTCTATCAGAACGGCATATAAAGAATGGCATATGAAGAACGGCATATACGTGTTTCAAAAGTCTCAATGTCGGGTCAGGCGATACTCGATCCTTCCGTAGCGCTTCTGATAAAACTACGGGAGCGAGAGGCCTTTGTGTCGGTCTAATATAATTTGTTATGCGATTACGTTTTAGGCTAACCATTTCGCGCAAAGACTCGCGAAATACAGTTCACAAAATATATCTAAGTTGTATTGTCATCTTTTGTTCGGGATAGTTTTTGTACCTTTTCAACTTACGCCAAATCTTTGCCAAGGTATTTTTCATGCACAAATTGACAATTGAATCTGTAAAATATTCAGTCTGTCCTGATGTGCTCCCCTGTGGAGGTTCGTAATAATGCCACAAGAATGAATTTCACACGAGCAAATACAAACACTCGAAATATCTGCTTGAATAGACCGATTTATATTATACAATAACGGTAACAGTGTATTTTGTTAGCCTATTTTATTAGGCATCGATGTCTGTGTGAAAGAACACACTTTGTGCAAATTCCACCACGTGTTGGGGTCGAGTCTGTGTGTCTACGGCTAAAACCACAAATTGACCTATTTATGGCCTTTGGCAAATAAAGGCAGCCTGGATAGAAAAGTTTGTTTATCGTCCCCAGCTTTGTTGGTTTGTTTGTTGATTTGTTTGCACAATAATTTTCCTGCAAACAAAACTAGTATCTGCAGCTGACTTCTCATCACCAATGCAGATTTCCATAATTAATTAATTAATGTCTTATCACAACCAAATTTTTCCCGAAAACAATAAATAAATAAAATAAAATGATGAATTTTGTACCGCGCTTGATTTAGAGCTCTTTTTCAACGACATAAACAAGAAATTCATCTTGGCTAGCCTGACCGGCAGAGGGAAGGATTGTGGGATATCAGGTTGGTTCGTTTGAGTTTTTTTTTCTTTAGAAAGACCTGTGTCGAACAAGAAGTCGGCACTGAAAACGGTCACTCACCATGTATTCTTTTATCCTTTCCGAAAGCAAGCCTGGGATCTACAGGGACATGGTCGGCGTCCAGCATTTGTTGATGCTTTTCAAGTACTGTCGGTTTCATGCGGATTTTTTTCACACCTTTGATACTAATAATACAGCTCGTCTCGAACTATTTTGTTCCGAACCTTCAACTTGACAATGACCAGGTCAGGGAAAAGGACTAACTGGGATATGTACATCCTGATTGGGACAAAATATCCCATTTTGGATTTTTTTATACTGCCATTTTTTCAAGCTGGCATATTTTGCTATTTGATTCTGTTCGTATAAAGACATACTGTGATACAAAGGGGGGAATGATGAGAAGTATATACTGCAGCAACACGAAAAAATAGTGCACGTAATTTCAATATCAGAGAATAATTTGGGCGAGAAAAAGTCAGCAAAATTAAACGGTCGCATTGGTAGTTTTGTGAAATGAATTCTATCTTGTATTTTGTAGTTTAGATGCCGAAAATCGCCATTGCCGTTTAGTCTGAAAATCGGTCAGAATATTCCAATTGTGATTTGATATCCCGAGTGGGATATATCCCAGTTTGTCCTTTTCTCTGACCTGTTGACACGTGTAGGGTATAAAGTTCATGTTATCATGAGTAACTTTTGTCCTCTGTAATTAGCTGTCTTTTCTCAATGCCTTGTTTTGAAACTAAAAATAACACCACGTGCGGGCTACCACAAAGGAGGTATTTGCATTTAAACTGGGGCGACACGCAGGTCTTTCAGCAGTTCATCTTTGACGGTCACATGCGATACTCAACAGAATTTCACTGTCCAGCTTTGCCTGTCAAGGATCAAGATCGTAATTTGATTCAGCCAACAGTTGTTTACTACCGAAGGACTGTTTTGGACTACCTTACAACGTGGAATTGCCCCTGTTCTGGTTATTCCGGTGAGTGAGTCTTATAAAGTGTGTTGTAATGAGTATTTGGTCACCCTGTTATGTGGAAAAGTGAGTTCTGTTCCAATTTGCAGGTTTACTATTTATTGAGTCAACGTGAACTGTCACTTCGAGCTTCGTCTGACCTTGACCCATGCAGGGCAATAGTCGCGTGTCCAGATGTCCGAGAATAAATCGGGACTATCATAATTCAAACTGCGAAATGAAAATCGTTTTGTTGAATTTTACCCACGTTCTGGTTGGATTTTCATGAAATTTTTCAGTAAGATTTGCGAAATTTCACTGCTCTGAGAACTTTTTTGACATTGCCGAAAACCCAGTTAGAAATGTTAAACGGTAAACATAATTTCTAGAATACAAACGTATAAATATTACTCCGACAACTAAGTAGCTATTGCTTGCTTGATGTCACTTGTAAATGTTTGTGTTGTGTCTATCCATGTACGCAGGTTTTAACCATTGAGTTGTGGCATACATGCTGCAGTCTGTGTAATAAATTCTTATCCTTCGAAGCGCCGGCCCACCTCATATTTCCCAACTGACACTGTACAGTCATCGTCTTTGCATCAAGTTTTAAAACAGCCGATTACTCAGAATTGGAAGCGTGAACATAGAATTTGGCTTGAGCTGACTATAGTTTACAGATCAAAGAAAATCATTCTCCTTTGTGTGCGCCATAAATGGAGGTTGTACCCAGGACAATTTGCATATCAATGGATTGCCGTGTCTGTTTGAAGTTAGTGGAGAACACGTGCCGGGTTTTGTTTTCTGATCCCAGGCGACTGTATGCAGCATTTCCAGCAGGGCTTGAATTCATCAGTGGACATTGCAACAGGGCGTGAATCCAGGAGTACAGTCATGTTCCCCCCTGTCATTCCCCCCCCTGTCATGTTCCCCCCTCTACTGTATATCCCCCCCCTGTCATTCCCCCCCAGTCAAATTCCCCCCTTATATTTACTTGTCCATATAGCTGTTGTGGGTTAAATATTTAGGTAATTTTTTCTTCCAGTAAAATAATGCCAATTTTTATTTATCATAAACTGTTACAGGAAAAGACAAATGTTTTTTTTTTTAATGTAGTTCCATCAATAAATTATTTTCTTCACAGATATATCTTTAAGTAGTCTTAGATAGGCACAAATTTTACCAACCAATAAAAGTAACAGAATTACTTGAGTATAACAGGGGGGAGTATGTCCAGGAGGGGGGGATGACAGGGGGGGGGGGAATGGGACAGGGGGGGACATGACAAGGGGGGTAAATGACCTACATTAAAAAATTCACCATATCTGTGGACTTAAAATTAGTAGTTATGTAGTAATTATACCCCCCCCCAAAGTTAGTTGGGGGGGGGTATACTGGAATCGGCTTGTCCGTCGACACAATTTTGTCCAAACTACTCCTCCTAGGATTTTGCTTCTATTTTAATGAACCTTTACATATGTGTTACCTATGGTTTGAAGATGTGCATGCCCTATTTTCAAGGCGAAATTTTAATTTTTGACATATTCATGACGTTTTGAACTTTATGGGACTACTCCGCCTAAGATTTTGCTTCTGTTTTAATGAAACTTTACATGTGTTACCTATGATTTGAAGATGTGCATGTCCTACTTACAAGGCGAAATTATAATTTTTTTATGACGTTTTGAACTTTATAGGATCTATTCCCATGTAGAGACTATTTTGTCCGGACTACTAAAATTTTGCTTCTATTTTAATGAAACTTTACACATGTGTTACCTATAATTTGAAGATGTGCATGTCCTACATGTATTTACAAGGCGAAATTAAGATTTTTGGCATATTTATGACGTTTTGAACTTTAGGACTTTGCCATTTTCAGGATCTATTCCCATGTACAGATAAGTTTCTAGTGTAATCAACTACTACTATTTTATCAGAAGGTTCTGAAACTTTGTAGACATGTTTGAAGATTTGCATCTCCTATTTGTGACATGAAATATTAATTTTTGTTAAAATTACCCAGACTTGGAATGACCAGTATATTATTGTTTTTATACTGTATTGACATATTACTCAGAATGGCAGACTTGTCTTGCAGGGCGGGAGGTATCTCAGTTATGTGAAAATGAAATGTGAAGATGCGTGATCTCACGCGACACCCGAAATTGAAAGCGCATGCAGTGTCTAAGATGCATGGTTGATATTCAATTGTTGTGAATTCTGTTCGTTCTGTGAACGAAGTTAATTTGCAATCAATCTGTGTAAAGCCTGATGAATACTAATATTTTTCGAGGTATTTCCTGAGGAGGGAAGACGTTGCCGAATTATACTACCATGACATCAGTAATCGGAGTTTACCTTCATTCTAGTTTATATTAGGTCTTTTGGTATAGAGCTCGTGCGAACATTAAACTACATCTTCTTGCCAATCGAGTGATGGGCTGGATGAAAACCCTTTACAATGACAGGAACACATAGTTCATTAAATTAATAGAAAAACTGCCTGGAAAATATAAACTTAAAAGGGTATACTCCCACTGGGTTTGTCTGACGGTAGAAAAGATCAGAAGACAATGTCCGTGAACTAAACGCCAATCACCGTCAAACTGAAAAGTGATTAGCTTGTTATGGGGTATTGGAAAGAATATAATACTTACACGGGTAGACATTTCGTCGCTGGATGATCCAACAGTTGAAATTGGTGATTGCTTTTATCCTTCTCCACTGAACTGCGTCGTGAGTTCGTTTTTGTTGCTCTTGAATATTTCAGGCGCGACGACAGGAGCACTGTATAACGCTTATGATGATAAATGATTTGGCGATTCGTATATGATCAGACGTGGACTTGCAAAATAATGTAGAAGATCTGAGTGATTCACCAAGCTTTATAGGAAGATTGTTCATAACCGGGTTGGTATTTCATAATATCTCACGCGTTCAAAACATCTTGTTTGTTTGTCTTTTAATTACATTTCATCATGGCAGTAGTGAAGTCTGTCAAAATAATCTGTACCCGGTACCTCCAGACGTGACAGTCCTCCTAACACAGACCCAGATATTTTAATGATTATGTATATTTATTAATTGGTCGTGGTGTCAATTGCCATAATCTGTAGTTCGGAGCCTTGATTAAATCATCGATCACACACTGATGTTATAATCACACTTCAACAGATGATGTTGCCTATTAATTAACTGCCATGTAGGCCTAACCAGTGGCTAATTATCAATGTCTTAATCAACAAACACTTCCTCCATGAATACTTAACGTTTAAGGGCTCAGCTCTCCAAACAACACTGAATGGTGATATTAAAACAGTTCATATCCAGTTTACATATATAAATCTTCTAATTAGAGCTTGAGATGTCATTGTTCATATCAATGAAATGATACACGCCCACGTCAATAAAAAATATTTGTAACTCAATTGAATAGATAAATCCACATTATTGTCATAATTTGCAAAAATATTAAATAGATAATTCTTTAATTTCATTGTTATAATCAGATATTTTTAAAATATTTGTTTTCAAATAGTGTATTTCCCCCACACAACTTAAATTCTGTTACAACAAAATGCTACACCATTAAACCAAAACAGAGGACCACTTCAGTATTTTTTAGCCGACATATTAATTCGGAATCGCCTGTTATGATCTGCCGTCACAAAAGTCACGTAGCCGTATTCCCAAGACAGTCGTCATTTGCATATGAAAGCATGTCCATTTTATTGTGGCGAAGGCCAAGAGACGTGCTGTATTGGGACAACATTCGTAACTTGCAACAAATTATAAAACACCAAATAGCAACTCTGGATGAACAAAGTTCCAGTCCTGTTACAATATCGCCATTTGATTTCTCAAGCATCAGCCCAGGCTTACTTTAAACAATTCCCACGGAATGACTGAGCCAAATCTGCATGTCGCGGTATTTTCATTAATGAGGTCGAGTGTCAATTACAAAGTGCACACGCCCCCTTGTTAGGCCCCATGCAAGTCCAGGCGTGCGGTACAAACTATTAATAGACACGCGAGGCTGATTCAACACTTCGGGGGACATTCGGGGGTTCGGAGTTCACGTTTGATAAAATGATAAAACATTAAAATCTGTTTAATTAATAACTAGATTTTCTAAATTAAAAACTCTCACATTGAAAACCAAAGGAAATATAAACATCAACTTTAGTTTCGCGTAAAGCTGCAATTCATATGGACAGTATATGAAGAGACCGTGACACAAATTAACGGTTTGTTCCTACGACATTTGTGTTTGTCGACACAATATTCTGCAAAGACGGTTATCATACAGCATTCTTTGCGCGTACAGCTGCATTCATATGGACAGTGAAGAAACCTTGACATAATTCAATGGTTTGTTCCTACGACATTTGTGTTTTTGTTTGTCGACACAATCTTTTTTAACGACTTATAATATAGCAATTTCATTTCACTCCGACTAATTGAGTACCAGTCGATCACATCCAACCATATAAAAACGACATATGAGCATGCATGATCGTAGTCTATATTTTTTTGTTTCTGCTCTTTTAGACAGACAACACATTATTGCAGTAAACGAAAATCTCGGCTTTTAAAATGAGTCCGACTCTACCTTTGGTATTAAACAACACAGAAACAGATAAGCTGGGAATTCGCCCTAAACACAACCCGGCTAGGACGACGAACGGCACGGCACGCCATGCCGCTCTCGAGGAGAGAGAGCGGCATAGGCCGCCCCGTTCGGATCTACCCACTATGCCGACCAGAGTTTTGAGACAGTCATGCCGTATACCGCTCCAATCGCCCTGATATGCCGTTCCCATGAAAGAATGCATGCCCCAAAATCGA